>JALIZH010014028.1:0-13741 GCA_030522465.1 Rhipicephalus appendiculatus | reverse complement strand
CCACGCGCCTGTGTCGCATTGTTGTTGCGATTTAGAAGCGTTTATTTACTTGAACTTGAGTGGACGTGGGAATTCTGTTCTTGAATGGAATGTTTGGAACGTGACGGGCTAGTATGCCGGGTCTCGATGCCCTCAGTTTTTCACCGCGCGGAGGACAGAAAAAGTTTTTTTTTTCCTGTTGCTCGCGGTGACAAATATATTCTGAAGGAAGGTATAATCACATAATCAATTGCAAGAAATGTTTGCACATAGAAAACACCCGGCTATGCGAAGTAAGTGATTTTGTAATGTTTATAACTTCAAGTAGCCTTTCGCCTGTCGGCCAGCTTTTGTTCGTGCGTATAGGTGAGCATTATCTTAGCGAGGCTATTATTGTTCCAGCATTTTTTATACTGTAGCTTCGTGCGCATTAAACAACGCAGATTCACGTCCGTATCTCTAAACATTAAATAGCTCGGAACCCAATACACTCATGCCTTCGTTTTTCTCCTCGGGGTGGCTTCAACACTAAAAGCTCACAAGGAAAGGACAATTTAGGATTAGTTTTTTGCCACACCTTGCCATGTTTTGCCGCACTTCTGTGCGCGGGATCAATTAAGGCTTCTTCGTTGAAGTATTCCGCGTGATGTTTTCCCTGGGGGGGGGGGGGGGGCACAATGCTTTTGGCGAGTTCGAGTAAGTAATACTGCATGACACTGGGAGGAATAAACTCAAACCATATATGCCGCACCCAGAATTTCTGCTAATTTGCCAAGGCAGAAGGAACGGAAGCCACCCTTCAAGCGAATGAGGGGTGATCAGTATTGACAACGAACCTTCCAAAGAAAAATTTTGCTATGAATTAATGCAATGAAACCCAATTATTCAATGAGTGCTCTTTTATACTCATGCATCCCTACAAAAAGTCACCTAGCTCAGTTTTATCGTTGTAGTCTGGTTTTAGGGCCTGTATATGCACACATACCTCGAATTTATTTAAAATTGCATTTTGGCATCATTGTCTGATAGTTCTCAATAATTATAGGTAACGTTGCAACATACCTTTATATCTGCGGGACACGTAGGTGGCGGGGGTAGTAAAAGGGAGACGGCTTTGGATAAATGTACGTCTTTAAAAACAGTTAATCATTAAAACGCGTGAGACACTAGTGGGCATGCTATATTTCCTACATCTTGAAAGGTACTCTGTTTGCTGATATTTCACGCATGCAGTGCAACTCTTTCTCCTAAGTAAGCATATCAGAGAACTTTATAAACAAAATAAGCGTAGTTAAAAGTGTCGTTCAATCGTGGGAATACTTCTGAACGCTGACCAACCCAACGAGACTAATTATAGCGCATGTTTTGCACTACACACTACGCTAAGTGAACCAAGAGGTTTCCGAGAGCAGCAATAAGCTCACAACCTGGCAATTGTTTTCGAACTAGCAAACAAGCAGTACGTCTACTTCAAGTTACGCTGAATTTGAAAACACGCAGAGAACGAAGGTATAAATGTCCTGCATGACAACTGCTGTGTGAAACTGCTCAGAAGCTCCCTTTGGAAAAGCACGTGTTTTTATTTCAATATTTAGCGTAATCCGGGCTCGTTAGTTATTGTCCCTGTCGTTTGAAGTTTCCTAAGCAGCTTGCGCCACAAAAGGCAATAATATACCGATTAAAGCGCGCGCTGAGAGCGGTTTTAGGCGTCCGCAGAATGCACGCGAGCGAGCGGAGCGTCGTCTGCTAGCGCTGCTCCTTGGACCCCTCCAGAGGGCGCGCGTGTAGTTGTCGCTACCTTTTCAAATATAGGGACCTTATGCAAGCGAAAGCCGCCGCGCCGCCTTGGAAAGCAAAAAAGCAACAGAGAGACATCGGCGCGTGAAAAAAATTCCACGTGTTCCGAAGCGTGGCAGCACATGTCAAGCAAGAGAAGTGATCGAAAAATGCGCCCGTTTTAAACCAGCCGCACCGCGGGCGCTCTCAGATGCGCAAGCGATAGCCGGTGCCGTTTTGCGAAGCATAAAAAAAAGCAACAACGGAGAGACACCGGCACATGAAAAAAATTTCACAGTTTTTCAAAGCATGGCAGCACATTCCAAGCAGAAAAAATGATAGAAAAAGGCGCGCGTTTTAAACCAGGCGGACCGCGAACGCGCTCGGGTGCGCAAGCGGTTGCCGGAGCGCCGCTTTGCGAAGCAAAACAAAAAAACATTGCAGAAACGTCGGCGCATGAAAAAATTCCACGTGTTCCTGAAGTGAGCCAGCACACGCCAAGAGAGAGAAATGATCGAAACAAGCGCGCGTTTTAAAGATAAAGGCCGTGCCGTACATGTACGGTGAAAACCATTTGGGCACTGTTAGGTGCTGCCGTACATGTACGGCGAAAACCATCAAAGGGTTAATAGCGGCAATGAAACTCATTTGGCTCAGCGCGAGAAGATATGTTTAATTATATGCTCGTATGTTGCGACCGGTGGCACTTCATATTTCCAAGAGCACTCGGGGGTCTCGTCATGCAGGTAGCCGCGACAGCCTGTGATGCCACTGGCCACCTTCTGCCGTGTCGTCAGCTTGTCTGCTGTGTAGAGCGTTGCGAGCGCTTGTTTCCTCGATCGTCAAACTACGTGGCTTCTCTAGTGCGGCGATGGTCGAAGGAGCTCGGATCAGTGTAAAAACCAGTCAGAAAAGCTCGATTCACTTCGCGAATCTCGCCGGGGGCTGCGATATTGTTCTTGTCATCGTCGTCCAACTGAGACGAAGTTTTGCGTGATGCTTGGAGCAGCGGCAGCATTAGAGCCCATTGACAAAAATGATATCCCATGGATGTCCTTAGGACAGCCCCGACAGGATTTCGGATATCCCCTGCCAATCCGAAACAACACCGGCGGACATCCCTTGCAAGTCAGTTTGGCCGCTCTTTCCTGATCCGACGGTTATCCCTAGCAAGTCCCGTGGGACACACTGCGTACGTGACTTGGAGATTAAGGGATCTCTTTTGTGCAGGGTGTTTTCTATGTCTTCATACGTCTTTTTTACTCTAAAAGTGGTATTAAGCACTGAAATTGCTAGAATTGCACTTTTGGACTAGAGGCCCAAATTTTTGTACCGAGGTGCATTTCTGACATGATCGAAGCACTCAATTCAATTATCACCTGAAAGCAAAGAAAAAACTACGCATGCTTCAAACTGCTGAAATTTTAGCAATTAAATGAAATTCGACAGATCGCAACATTATAATGCCTAAATGTCCACTTGTGCAAGAGAAACTCTGAGCCAAGTGTATTGCAAACACAAACATTTTTATTTAAGACCAAAGTTGTTGGAAAGAACACATATATTGCACACTGTGACTGGACATATTTCACATCTTGCTCACAGCAGGCACTCTGGTCACTGATGTCCAGTCATGGCAGCACAAATAAAAGGTGGGGCCACGGACATAAATAGCAGGTGCTTCTTTCCTTATCAAGATTACATTATTATTACATTAACAAGAATTAGCTGCCTGCAATAAAAAAAAAACTCTAAAAGAAGACGGCATTGTACATGAAACTTGATGGCATAGATATGACAGCTGCAGGTCTCGTGTTGCAAAAAGTGAAAGCATATGTATGAGACTGTGCAGTACAAAAAAAACGTCATATACACATAAAGTGAAATTGAAAATTGCACATAGAATACGTATCGGCGAGTACAGCAGATACAAAAAACAACAACAAAAAAAGGAACCTGTGCAATATTTATTGACACAGTACATGACACGCCTTTACGAGTGTCCTAATCAATTGGGTCATAACATTGAAAGTTTAAAAATTTATTGATTACAACATTGGGCTGGGGTCAAAAAGCCTCTTCATGGGCTTGACTAGGATTTAGTTTGGACAAGAAAATAACTCAACAAAATTTTTAAAATATGCAAGCACTGAAAGCTTCAAATAAGATTCTATCAATTTTGGGAATCAATGGGTTCTTCAATAGATGCCTCCATGTCCTCTTGTTGCCTTGGAGGTGACCTGTTAAATTAAGAGCAAACTCATGAGAGCCAACAATAAAAGCGGTCAGAGAAAGGTGGTCAGAGAAAGTAAAAATTGTTGAAAGTAACTGAAAACAACAAAATGCAAGCTGGCTGTCACTCTTAAACATGCAGAAAGCCAAGTTCTCTACACAACAACATATTCCCACACGGTGCGCATTGGCTAAGACAGCTAAGGTGTTCTGCCACTGAGCACGAGATTGCAGGGATCAAATTACAGCTGTGGAAGCCACATTTTGATGGAGGCACGTCGTAATGAACGCTCTGGAAAAGCTTGACCACTTGGGTCTTTTTTAACGTGCACTGACATCGCACAGTACACAGGCCTCTAGCATTTCTCTCCATCGAAATGAGACTACCGCGGCCAGGACCGCACCCGCGACCTTCGGGTCAGCAGCCAAGTACCGTAACCGCTACACCATCACGGCGGACAGGCATAATACCATTACGCCTGTGTACTTGCGTTGTAAAGCATATCAAACTACCCCAGGGAGTCAAAATTTATAATATGGAGACCTCCACTATGGCCCATAATTCATAAGGGTTTTACCCAAGTAAAACTCAAGAATATACCGTATTTACTCGCGTAATGAACGCACTTGCATAATAAACGCACCCCCAACTTTAGTCGTCAAAATTGGGATTTTTTTTTCTCCCGCGTAATAAACGCACCAACTACTTTCATCCGCTGCAGTCGCGCGACCGATGCGCGGCGCATCCTCACCCGTTGATTCTTTTTTCTTATTATGCCGACCCCCCTTCGAGTCGCTCCCCCCCCCCCCCCCACCTCTTCGCCCGCGCACGGTTCTTTGGATCTGTGCGCGGCACGTTACCCCTCTATATGAATTATCCGTGCGCCACAGCGGATTTCACGAACGATGCGAGTGTAGAGGCATCGCGGCTCACGGCACACAGCGAGCGAAGGTCACAAAACCGCCCGCGCGGCGCGCGCCAACCTACGGTCCTACGATCAGTGATGTTCCGTGCAGGGAATTTTCCCTTTTTCAGGGAATTTTCGACAGTCATTTTGGACGAAAGGGAAAAAGGGAATCTTCGCGATATTGCAGGGAATTTCAAGGGGCGGCGAACTTTTTTTTTTTTTTTTTATAACGATCAAAAGACTGTGGACATGAGGCTTTCGCATGTCGCAATCGTTTCTGGCGCATGTAGCGCGCCAAACCACATCCTCTAAGGTTCGTTTTTAAAGACCATAGCCTTTCTTGAGATAATTCAACGCAGAAACATTGATGACATTGATTTGACTGACTGCTGGTTTGTGTGGCCAGCGATTCAGCTGCCCGGCGAAAGTTTAAGCCGGTGCTCAAAGCCCGCCCATCTTGATCTGGTGAATCTGTTCATAGTTATGAACATTGTCAATCAAAAAGCAAATATTACGCATATTCGAGGCGCAATATCAATACGTACGTATTCGTACGCAGAGCGCATTTTCTTGTGGGTCAGCGATGTCAAAACACGGAAGCGCAATAGGTTAGGCAGTGACACACTGAACGCCACGATGGTGACGCGTTCAAGATTCCACTCAAAAGGGATCTGCTGTAACAGCTTCAAGGTGACGCCCAAACACATCAATCTTCACACACAGCAAAACACTCGAGTGAACTAAAGCAGAAGATGAACAAGCCGCCGAAGATGTCGGTTTTTCGGTTTGCCCAAGAGGGCTGACATGTTCTAGTCATTGTGCTGTGATCCTAGCTTTATATATTTTAAATACCTTGCTTTTTTTTCAGTTCGAGGCACACAAAAGTTCTGCGGTCAATTGAAAGGTTTCCCAGTCAATACATATTCTAGTCACTTCACATTTATTTATTTTTTTCTATACGGTAATTTGCAGAACCGTTCCTAATCAAGCCAATAAAATGTTAAATACCACCACAAAAGCTTGTTTTATTTCTCAATATTTAGTCACCATTATTGAAAAGTTGACGTGCTTTTTGTACAAAGTGGGGTGCATATAGATACAGAGCGTCTGCTAGGCACACATATATATATATATATATATATATATATATATATATATATATATATATATATATATATATATATATATATATATATATATATATATATATATAAACTTTTTTGTGCGGGAAAGATGCGGGGATTTTTTGGCGATGTATGCAGGGAAAAATGCCGGAAATAGGGAATTTTCGGGCCTCGGAAAGGGAATTCTTCTGTCCAGCACGGAACATCACTGCCTACGATCGCTTCATGGTCGCTTCCTGCAAATACGAAACCTTAAGACATAACCCACATGCACGCGATTTTCCAGCGACGAGCGACAGGATTTGAAATCGCGAAGGGCAATCCGTCGCCGTCGCAGGTTTTTGGAAAACCAGAAAAAAAGCGCTTGTTGCCCAGAAAAGAGCGTGACGATTTCCGTAACATGGCAGCACCCCCGGTCCTCGCTTCGGTTGCAATTTGCTCTTCATGCTTGTTATCCGTGCATACTTCAAGGAACGTAAGATGTAGGCTACCTTCTTTACAGTCACATCTCACGCGGAAAGCGAGGCAGCGGCCGTATTTTGTCGTGCCAGCCGCGCGGCTGGCTGCGACACCTTCTCTAACATTGCGCCGAAACGAACGGGCCGACGAAACACGTGCAAATATCCCATTTTGGCGCATTGAAAATGCTCTACAGCAAGTTCGAAGACTATGAACTTACCTCTATTGCAGCTCTGCAAGCTTGCACAACTCTCGAGGTCCATAGCGCCGCTGAACATTCGTCGACAAACCGAGCTCCGGCCACACAATACATACACAGGCCATGAAAGCGGAACAAATGGCGCGCGAAAAGTCGGCGTGTTGCTTAGAATAAAAGGCGAAACGGCGAAACAACATAACTATAGAATAATTATGCTAAACTTTAACAAACTAAAGTTCATATAATGTATTTAAAGACAAAAAAAATAGTATGTTTATTGACTTAAAGCAAGTAACGTTAAATTTTTTTTTATTGTTTCAGGTTTTGAAAACTTTTGAAATGGCGCGGGGTTTAAAGAGACAAAGCTGATGAGGAATTTCTGTTGTTCATTAACGCACACATCTCTCCCGTTTCTAGGACGTGAAATTTCGAATAAAATCGTAACTTTTATGCAGAAAATGCAAGATCATTTTATTACTCTTTAATTATTGCTATATTATTTATTTTTTCAAGCATGTTTTTGCTTCACTCGATGACTGAGTGAAGCAAAAATATGTAACTAGAATAGTTTCATTTTATGCGCGATTGGCGCCCAGCCATAGTCAACATTACCAAAGGAGATTGAGAACACAAAATACCCATGCAATACGTTCTTTATAGACGTCCTAGACAGGATATTCTTAGGATATCCGTTGTGGGACATATTTACATTGGATGTCCGACTGATATCCCCCTGCAAGTCCGTTGATGTCCACGGTTGTTCGGAGTTGTTTCGGATGTCCAGCGGATCATGTGTTTTCATTGGGAGCAGCCGCTACATTTTCCCTCCGGTAATTCGTAAAGTAGCTGGTTGACAAGTGACGAAGGAAGCAGTGAATTCAGAACATTTGCGCTGTGTAACAATATGTCTGTGTAACACGTAAGTAGTGTGAAATAGGCTTTACTGACTTTTTAGATCGTGTAACGCTGCGTTCTAAAGGCATACGAATCCCACGTACGCACGTCTGAGCGGCGAAGCAGTTATCTGTCCACTACGCAGTACGATCCCGGCAGTAGAGAGTTGTAGTTTGTCTGCAGACTTCCTAACGTTTACGGATACCCGGTTACCGGAGCCGTTTACATCAGCAGCAGGAGCAGCAGAAGCCGCGTTTCTGGTAGCGACATTTTGAGGCGCTTCGTCCCACTGCAATATTTTTTTAAAGCGTGGAGCACTCAAGAGGCCCGGCTTGTCGTCCGTTTATGCATCTCATTTGGCGTGATCAAGCTCACACTAAAACGCTCAATGCAGGCAGTAACAGTTCTAGCAGTTCTCAAAACCGGGTGTTGAAATGAACGAACAAGGTCTAAAATAATATTGTCACTGGCGAATATGGCAGAAGATGATGACGGGGAAGAAGCTATATACACAGCGTATATTTAACAACAAACGTACAACGCTGCTGCAGTCAAGGGTGAATATGGCAGAAGATGATGACGACGAAGTGCTGAGTCCAAGCGCGTTCCGCTCAGCACTTCCTCGTCATCATCTTCTGCCATATTCGCCCGTGACAATATAATTAACAGAAATAACCAAGAAGTAATCGCAGTAATTAGCTAAAAGTCGCCAAAAACGTTTCGGAAACCTGCAGCTGACTCCGGGCGCCTTCACCTCCCCGAGTGAGCGAATGCCCTTCCCCGTATGCTTCGCCAGCGCTGCGTTGCTAAATCTGATGGAGGAAACAACCTGATGGAACTCGCTACAGACGAGACATATCTCAACTGCCGTAACAAGGAGGAAGTCGCTAAAGCGCAGCAAAAAGTAGCGCACATGTCGCACACCGAGTTTGCGAATCTCCCTAACAAAATTGGTGGTGGTTGACGGCCTTATTGTACTACAATGTTCGGGTTCGCATAGTGGGTGCTTCCCTACTTCATGAAAGTGACCGGACGCGGGACGCGGGAGGGAGGGATGGACAAAGCCCCGAGCATAAGACGCTTCGCATCTAAAGGTTGCACCATCTCCCGCTAAAGGGAACCATGTGTGGATGCGAAGCAGCGGGGGAGATGGTTAGCTTGAGCGGGAGATGGTGTAATTTTATTGAGAGGACGCCCGGAGTTCAGGGTCCGCTTGGCGCCGTTCACGTTTCCTTTCGGCTTCGCGAGCCCGAAGTTCGGGATCGCCACGTCGCCGCTCCCGTTTCGCGGCAGCGGCCCGAGCGCTCATCGCGGCGCTGCACAGGAGAGAGAATGAGGCGCGCGCGCTCCGTCATTTTCATACCGCGGAACTACCGTGGCGCCCCCAGTGGAGTATGCAGCTGTCGCACTACCTGTCGTGCGCGCCGCTCCGTAGAGTAGAGGATTGGGACGCGGGAGGGACAGACAAAGCCCCCGCCATAAGCTGCTTCGCATTTAAAAAAGAGCCGACGTCACTCGCGGATGCAGATGGCAGTGGCACGGCCGCTGGATAAAAAAGAAGGTGCGGCATGTTGCGTGCCGCCGAAGCGGCGTCTCGGGCCTAGTTCACCTCGCGCCCGCTCTGGCGCCACTGCTCATCCCACGGAGAAGCGCGACAGTGACTCTAATCAGGCCGTAAATAACGCGTTTTGTGGTTGAACATCACAGGTTGAATAATGAAGTCTCTATTAGAAGGGCCTATTACCCCACATATGTGAAAACTTCGCCCTAGGAGTGCCAATCTTTCGTAGAGTGGCCCTCAATACTCTCCATGAAGGCTGCCCGCTTGAATCATCTGCAGCGAAAAGTGTCACTGATCCCGTTAATATGGAGGCAATTGCCGAGCAGATTCCAAGGGCTGGCGTATCGCCACACCGAAGCGCACCACAACATCACAGACAATATAAATGTAGGTCGTTTTAGTGCACCGGCGAAGGCTGGCTGCGGTCCAATAACCGAGTTAGAGCCAAAAGTTGACAACACAAACAAAATGTATTCTCAGGTAAGGCAGTACAAGCATCACACAATCTTGCGCACTCGGCTGGTATCAGTTACAACTCACAACATCACTTAGATGGTGTTTAAGACAACAGGGAACAAACTTACCGCGCTACAAGTGCAATCTCATCCATTAGAAACTATCCAAGAATACTTAAAGGCCTTGAATATTCACCAAACGTGTGCAACCCACAATTCTTCGAACGTTTCTCGAATATTTCTCTTCCAGGAAACACTCAAAGGAACTCCAGCGCCGATCGTCGTCCCGGCGACACTATTCAAATCAGAGCTGCCACGGCGATCGAGGGGGGTTCCTCTGAACCTCAACGAGTCGGCCCACGAGGCTGCGCGCGACTTTATCGACCGCGCTACCCTCAGATCATACAACTTCCCCGCAACCCCCCCCCGGACACAGGGACGCTCCTAGCACTCACAATGAAATTACTAAATTCTTTTATTTAGAGCGAAGGGTCTTCCCCCCACCTCATTCCAAGCTAAGCAGGCCGCAAGCGGTCACGCTAAGACTCCTGCAAACAAACTCCTACCCAAATCCGGTGACCCTCAATAGCTTATATCCGGACACTTACCCGAATAGCTCTTGCGCAGCCTGTGGCGAGGCTGCTACTTTGTCTCATATGCTCTGGGAGTGCGGGTCGTTGGGCCCGAAGTTCACCAAGGAAGAGTGGGACGCACTCCTGCGAAGTCCCAAGTATGAAGACCAAATCCTGGCCGTCCAGCGTGCCCGTGATCGGGCCGGCAAGCTAGACCTGTCGGTCCCATCGTGGGATTAGCCAGGTGCGCGTTTTATCGCGTTTTGCTGGACCCAATAAATTTTGATTCACTCACTCACTCACTCACCACCACCACCACCACTCACTCACTCACTCACTCACTCACTCACTCACTCACTCCACTCACTCACTCACTCACTCACTCACGGCGTCATCTGACGAGTGGGGGACATTTTTTAGTGCAAACTGAATTTTGAAGAGAAGAAGAAAGTGCGTGTGTGGTGCTCGGCGGAGCCGCTCGTGAGCGGGCGCGAAGAAGAAGATTTTCGGAACGCTCGAGCAGCAAGTCGGGTCGAGGCAGTCGGGCAGCAGGGGCACAACGAGGGTTCGAGGCGGCTACCGGTCCGCTGCGGCGCCCAACCTGTCACGGGTGGACTGCGGACGAACTCGGACGACGAGCTACGCCAGGCGAGGACAGTGCTTGCTGTCACGGTCGAGACCTGCGGGCGAGTCGGCGACTACGTGGGCCGCCGAGCCAGGAAAGCGGAGGCGTGCTGGGCCGGTCTACCGGTGTTCTCGGGCGTGACCGAGCATGGGTCTGGCCATCCTCTGCACAGCGAAGCGGCCGTCACAGCGACTGCCGTGGTGATGAGCAACCCCGTAGCGTGGCAACTCCATGAGATGCAGCGACACGTCGGACCATCTCGACGACAGTGACGTGTGAGTGTTTCACGTCGAGTGGTGCGCCAACTAGATCCGCTGCGTCAGGGCCGCGAGAACCGTGGACTAGAACTGTAGAGACGATTGTACCGGCAGGGGTTACGAGTTCATTTATGTATTTGTCCTTGTGTATAAACATCGTGTCTTTGTCTAGGCCCCATCCCTTGTTGGTTGAGCGCCTGTGCCCACACAAACCTCTCACAGTCATCATTCGATTCTTGAAGATCGACTGACCGCACTACACGACTCACTCGAACAACATAACTTCTTCGATGACTTCACCTGCCCTCCGTCACCTCTCGTTTGGATCCTTCCCGGCTTCGCGAACATTCCAAGTTGTTGTTCCGCGCGTAGCACGTACCAGAGCAACATCTAGGGGAAAGGGATTTGTCTCGCCGGTGCGTCTGAGGCGGTCGGCCCCAACAGAGGCCCCACTACAATGTCTCGAATGCCCCCGATTTGCGCGGGCGTTGGGCTGTCTCGACGGCGTCTTCGGTGCAGAGGGTAAGGGCGCGTCCTGGGCGCCTTTTGATACTTGTTTTCTTATTTCGTTGAGCGCGCCCGTTGAAAGGGAACGGTCGGCGCGACGGTGATTTGATGCTGTCGTCTGGAAGAGGGCGGAGCATGTCTGATTTGGCGCTCGTTTGTGACAAAAAGTGCTCTATTACGAACAATACGTTTCCCGACACTGTAGATCACAGGGGGAATACGGGGTAATTCACATTAGCGTCCCTTCTCGCGTTCGAGCTGCTCAGAGGCACACAAAAGCTTGGTGGCATCACACCACTGGAAAAAAACCGTCTGCGACGCACGTGCGCACCAAAGAACCGTACTCAAGCGCAGGAAACATGAGGCAAGCTGCCCCCACACACGATCACACGCGAAAAAAAAGCACGACTAAGCACACGAAAAAGCACATAGACACGCATAAATCCTGAGGCAACCCCATTGTAACAGGAAGTGTCGTTTGCTTTCTGCTCTGGAGTAGTGGCGCGCTCACTAAAAAAGCGGCCGCAACTGTCAACTCAGCCGAGATGCGCTCGCCCATTGACGGCGACGCGACGCAACAGGCCGCACTTTCTTTATAAAGACGATAGTCTTTCTTGGGATACCTAAACGAAGATATTTTGGTCTGTCTGTCTGTCTGTCTGTCTGTTTCTCTGTTTGTCGGCACGTCGCACGATTCAGCTAGCTGGCCAAAGTTTAACCCCTTGCCTTACGACCTCCAATCTTGACCGAAAAGCATGTGTTCATACGGGTGAGCGTGGGCAATTAAAAATCAAATATTACGCATAGCTGAGGCACAACATCAATACCTTAGTACTATTCACAGTGTTCCTTTAAAACAAAATCTATGGATACGTAATTATAAAGATCCTAGTGTTTATTACGCGGCGCTGAAAATGCGCCGCTGTGTACAAAACAAGTCTCCGCCGAGTGATTTAACTTCCACGCTGTGGTGCTGCCACCTGGCAGCAGCATAGTTCAACACAAGCCAATGTTCCCCGGTAGCGCTGTAGATGGCGTCCTCTTCTGTTTTATCAATGCCAGCCAGATGCGGCTGATTCATCGTAGAAAAGCGCTGTCTCAGGCAAGGCAAAACATATATGACCGCTTGATGAAATACGACCCACTCTACAAGACATGATCAGAGAACGCAGAAAAAAGACCGACGACCAAATTTCAGCGGAGAAACGCCGGCGTCCGTCTAAGCGTGCCCGGAAAACGTCCGAAAAACGAGCCCAGCGGCTAGCCCAGCTATTAAATAGTGGTACTCATGCCGCTCATGCAGTGCAGTCGGCACAAGACTATCGTCTTTCGAGGACATTTGCAGCGAAGCACGCAGATACGCGGCCAATTTTTTATCTAGCGGCCGTGGCAGTGGTGAAGTTACGGCGTAGCGCGTCAGATGATCGATTGCAACGATTATATAGCGGTTTCCAGCAGGAGTGTCGGGCACAGGTCCATGAAGATCAATACCGACACATTCAAAGGGTCTGGCAGGACAAGGTAGAGGCTGCAGAGTAGCGGGAGAACGGAGAGGGATATTCTTGTGCCGTTGGCAAGCAAGGCAGGAGCGGATGTAGCGACGGACGAAGCTGTACATTCCACGCTAATCGTAGCGGTGGCGCAGGCAGTACTTCTGCTTTAGAGTGCCTCGATGCGCGCGCCCCGCTTAGAGTGTGACCATTCTTTGAAAGGGTCGACGCCGCCTCGCCTCGCGCGCCCGCCATGTTTTAGCCCACGCCGCGCTCTTTTTAAGCGTGCACGCGGCGCCTGCCGCCTTGTCCCCCGTCTGATTCTTCGCGAGTTCCGCAAGATGACTGGATGTTGCGTGCCACAGTGCACGAACCATTCTAGGAATGGATGGAAGATGTTTTTTCTTTCCCAAGGGATCCTAAAAGAATACTTTTATGGACAATGATAATAAAGCGTGACAAGTGGCCGCCGACGAGTGTCTCTCGTCTATGCAGCGTGAGTATTGCAAGCACGTCGGGTACTGTTGGGATGATTTTTAAAATGGCGTGTATATTACTAGCAACACCATTACAACTTATGTGTGTGGTTTTGACTGCTTGTTGGTGCCTCGAACGTTGAGAACCGTTCTCATAAATTTGGCGTTGTTATCGGGGTGTGCTTGGAAATCGTACTTTCGCTGTCGCGGGCATCTCCTTCTTCTTC
>JALIZH010014027.1:245000-272931 GCA_030522465.1 Rhipicephalus appendiculatus | reverse complement strand
CACTAAATTCATTGAACCTTTTCTCAAAAACCACAAACAGTATGGCCGTGATATTTCACACGCTTATTCAACATGATATTGGTATTAATCCAAACCAGGCCCGTAGCCAGGGGGGGGGGCCCTAGGGGCCCGGCCCCCCCCGAAATTTGGATTGAGGTGGGTGTTTTACCGAGAAAAAATAAGAAAAATAGGGGGTTTTCAAGGTTTTCAACAGGTGCCCCCCCCCCCCCCGGAAAAAAATTTCTGGCTACGGGCCTGATCCAAACCTATAAAAACTGACTGTTATGTTTGTCTAACACGGGGAAAAAATTATTGTCCTCACTTGTCACATGCCATGAGGGAGACTTTCCAAGCAATATTTTTTGCTTTCTTAATTGTAACTTAGTTTTTCAAGGTTTAAAGTTCAGACTATTTCGAAGGGAATTAGGTATAATGTGCGAAAATTTGAGCGCAATCGGTCGGGTAGTTTTTTAGGAAAAATACATCAAGTTTGGAAAATTTTCAAAAACTGATCATGAGAAAAACGCGCCATTTTATTTAAAGTCACGCCCGGAAGGTGCCCACAACATACGGCAATAATTCCGCTAGAAACGCATCTTGGGTCGAAAATTGGCGATCAGAATGTATGAAAGTGATAAGAAGTGAATATATTCAACCGATCTAGCCATAGTTATCATTTAAAAATGCGTACACGCAGAAACGATGATGAAAATGAGCCCGCGTATCCGATAAGCAGCGCGGTCTTTGGCGCCATTTTTAAAGGGCTTGGAGCACTCCAACGCGCTCGCCAAGGCATCGTTTTGCTCCTCAGAGCATGGGCGTCGGCAGGATTTTGTCTTGGGGGGGTGCAAAACCGTGTTGCACCGCGGCTGGGGTAGTGGATGGAGCACTGGTGCAGCTTGGGTGGGGGGAAAGTGCTGGGTGGCTTGAGGGGGGGCAAGTGCCCCTTTTGCACCCCCCCCCTGCCGACGCCCATGCCTCAGAGTGTGTATTTTATAGTAATAAAAGAAAAATCGCTTTTTTGGTCGATCTACCCTACCGCACCCCCCTAACCTGATTTGTAACATTGTTCCACACGGTTATTATATGACGTGCACTTTGTATGTATGTTCTACTGTTTATTCCATCACACCCGATGATCGAACCGTTCGCCGCATAGACCATACAGGACAAATAACTGAAGAGCATTTTCGTCCCAGATCGAGGTGCATCAGACTCCGTAACGCGAATATGAAAGGTCCCGAAAATGCGACCAGTCTTTAAAGCCAATCGCAAAGTTCCAAGAAACGCGACCACTCTTTGCCTCGCTGTGTAACGTCGCGGAAAGCGTGACCACTCTGTAACGCCACCCTGCATGGTCACCGAACGCTGAACAGCAGTGTGCCTTGTACCTGTATTGCATAATTTCATCGCTGTCCCACTCCGAAGTGCCATGACTGGAATCAATTCCCGTTCAGGAAGGATAGAAAACAGCGCTGCCAGTAGGTTCTGCTGCAACAGACTCAGTAAAGTGAAAAAGCCGGCAGATCCCACGCACTGTGGGAATCGATGTAATGCGAAGCAGCCAGGAAGGAGCAAATCATGCTTTACATAATTTGCATGTCATGTTTTACATGTTACGACCTGTCATTTGTGTTCGTCATACAGTAACGTCGCGATATACCAATTTTGGTGTACGTCAAGCTAGCGAACTGGACGCAAGCGCACCATGAGCCTGGCATGTAAATCGCATTGTAGATGACATGCATGCCAAGGTTGAAGACTGGGCGTGTTGGTAAAGCATGACTAGATCGTATAGCGCAACTGAACGACGGGACACAAGAAAAGGTATACACACAACAACGCGCTATTGTTGTGTGTATACCTTTTCTCGTGTCCCGTCGTTCAGTTGCGCTATACGATCTAGTCATGCATGCCAAAATTTTCATGTCACCACCTGCCACTTATGTTCGTTATACAGTCACATGACTCAATACCAAATCTGGTGTATCTCAAGCTAACGAAACGGTCGCGAGCGCGCCATGAGCGTGGAATGCAAGTCATGTCACACATGACAAGTCATGATTTCCATATTACCACTTGTCATTTATGTTCGTCATACAGTCACATTACTCAATACCAAATCTGGTGTATCTCAAGCTAACGAAACGGCCGCGAGCGCGCCATGAGCGTGGAATGCAAGTCATGTCGCCACATGACAAGTCATGATTTCCATATTACCACTTGTCATTTATGTTCGTCATACAGTCATGTCACTCAACACCAAATTTGGTGTATCTCAAGCTAACGAAACGGCCGCGAGCGCGCCATGAGCGTGGCATGCAAGTCATGTCGCACATGACAAGTCATGATTTCCATATTACCACTTGTCATTTATGTTTGTCATACAGTCATGTCACTCAATACCAAATTTGGTGTATCTCAAGCTAACGAAACGGCCGCGAGCGCGCCATGAGCGTGGCATGCAAGTCATGTCGCACATGACAAGTCATGATTTCCATATTACCACTTATCATTTATGTTTGTCATACAGTCATGTCACTTAATACCAAATTTGGTGTATATCAAGCTAACGAAACGGCCGCGAGCGCGCCATGAGCGTGGCATGCAATTCATGTCGCACATGACAAGTCATGATTTCCATATTACCACTTGTCATTTATGTTCATTATACAGTCATGTCACTCAATACCAAATTTGGTGTATATCAAGCTAACGAAACGGCCGCGAACGCGCCGTGAGCGTGGAATGCAAGTCATGTCACTCATGACATGTCATGATTTCCATATTACCGCTTGTCACTTATGTTCGCCATACAGTCATGTCACTTAATACCAAATTTGGTGTATATCAAGTTAACGAAACGGCCGCGAGCGCGCTATGAGCGTGGAATGCAAGTCATGTCGCTCATGAAGTCATGATTTTAATATTACCACTTGTCATTTATGTTCGTCATACAGTCATGTCACTCAATCCCAAATTTGGTGTATATCAAGCTAATGAAACGGCCGCGAGCGCGCCATGAGCGTGTCATGTAAATCATACTTTTCATGACACGTTAGTCACGATTTCCATGATATGACCAGCCATTTATGTTAGTCATACAGTCATGCTATGACATACTAAATTTGGTATAAATCCCATTAACGATACGGCCAGGGGAGCACAATGTCGTAGGCGGCTAGATAGCTAGATAGATAGCTAGATAGATAGATACGCTCAAAGTCACCCAAGTTCGCTAAGAAATGCTTCGCATTTAAAACTTCAGCGACAGAATTTGCGAAGTACACAATGGAAGCATAATACTTTCGATGATTGCGTGGAAAGCCTTCATCTGCATCTAACTCGAAATAACCCCGAAGCTCTGGTCGTGGGGCTTATGCATAGCTATGAGTGTGCCATCCACGCTAAGAAGCAAACCGGGAACGTGCCCGCTCTGCGAAAACACCGTATATATGTCCTGGCGTTCGCACCTGAGGAAAGTTCACCCATCGCTTTTGTCTGCCAAAGAGAATTATGGCGCATGCAACTTCACGAATGGCGTCGCTTATGGACGACTACGACAATCCCACAAATTCTTCGCTGCCAACAGACTGCTGGAAACGTCCCCTTGCAATGAAAGCACGCACAATACTTTCCGCTCTGTCTAAATGCCGCTGGCTCTCTGGCAGCCGATGATGCGCCGCACAAGCAACCCCCCATTCGTTTCGAGAAGCATAAGCGATGCCGTTACTCACTTTCTGTCATCTCAACAAACGAATTTCACACCTCCGCCTGTTCGGCTTCTTCTTCCAGCGTAGCCAGCGCAGCAACAGACCTCTCGTTGAAAGCGCCATTTTCTCAAAACCATGCTACTGAGTCAGCCGCCGTTTCCATCCAATGCATCCTGTCAAGTTCAGATCATCAAAAATGTGGCTGCACCCCACGAGTCACGTGGTCACCGTGCTTTCCGCCAATCGCGTGCGTAGAAAACAGACGACCAAACAGAAAACGCCGTCTGAGATTACCCCTCTGAGTTCCACGCCTGTAAAATCTGAGTAAACAGCGGATCTGGGAAGGAAGCGCCCCCCACCTGGCGAACGCAGATCGATTTCCTACTTGATATTCTTTAATAACACTCGTTGTTGGGCTAGTTGGTGCATTGCATCAAGGAAAAATATCCAGCCAAAAAATGAACGTACACAGGACGCTATATATCTCTCTCTACATTGCCTCCATCTTCTTTTTCTCATGCCTCTTTCGTTATTGCTTTCTATATAGCGTACTTTCCTGTCTTCTTCTCCGTTTCCTGTGTACGTTCATTTTTTGGCTGGATATTTTTCCTTGATGGTTGATATTCTTCTTGCTTCTTTTTGTCATGTTGCTTTATTTATCTCTCTCTACAACGCCTCCATCTTCTTTTTTCCATGCCTCTTTCGTTATTGCTTTCTATATAGCGTACTATCCTCCTTTCCCTCCTCCTCACCCTAATAACAGCGCTCTTTATCCACCCTTTCTGTTACCACTTCCTTGTTATACTATATTACACAAGACTCCACCACGCTTTACACTCTCCTTTCTCGGGATCTTATTTATTTATTTATTTACAGGATACTGCAGGCTCAGAACTGAGCCCATGCAGGAGTGGTATCAAGGGTGAATTACAAGCACTTTTACAAATAGCAAAACAGCAATTCATGATCAAAACAAATAGTAAACCCACACGTATGCGCACACATACAATTAAATATACACTTACATAGACGCGTACACATAACAATTCATAATCAATAGTATTTTGAACGCGCAATTCAATGGCAGTTTATAATTAGTATAAGTATACGCACATACATAACTATATAGACCTATGCATACATTCATACACATACCACATGACACAGCACTAAGGGAACTATCACGCCAACACATGCGTGTAAGCGTTTAGGATTTCAAAAATTTCTAAAATCAGGGACCGAACAAGGAAAGTGGTTTTCGTTATGATGTAATTGAGTCGAATGAGTGAATGTTTTGTAGTGACTCAAACGGCAGAGCGTTCCAGTCTGTAATGGTTCGAGGAAAAAAAGAGAATTTAAATGTGTTAGTACGAGTTTGAAATGGTGTTATCGATTCAGCATGGCGATTTCTAGTGAGTCGTGACGTCAGAGGTTGGATGAAAGAGGACGCTTGTAGTGCAAAATGTTTGTTTTTTAAATGAAAAAGAAACTTTAATCTCAGGATTTTTCTACGAAGCTCAAGTTCTTGTATATTATTTTCTTGCATGATAGCTGTCGGGTTGTCTGTCATGCGGTACTTGGAGAAGATAAACCGGACGCACTTACGCTGAATCATTTCAATGGCATGAATATTTTTTTTTAGTGTGCGGGTCCCAAATAATGCATGCATACTCGAGAGTAGGTCTAATAACGGTATTGTAGGCTAACAACTTCACTGATGGCGGGGCAGAACGAAGTTTGTATTTAAGAAAGCATAATTTACGGAAGGCGGATGCGCAGATGTTAGAGACATGCATGTTCCAACTTAAATTCTTTGATATCGTCACTCCAAGGTACTTATATTCGCTGACCTCTTTCAGTATGTGCGATCGAAGAGCGTATGGAAAAGAGAAATAACTTTTCCTTCTTGTTATGTTCATGTACACTGTTTTGTCTGAATTCAGTTTCATATCCTATTGGTTACACCATAGAAAAACGTTACTAAGGCAGGTATTCAAAAGTCGTTGATCATTCACGGTGACAATTTCCTTAAACAAGACGCAATCATCGGCGAATAGCCTTATTCCAACATGTTCAGGGACAACTTTAACAATATCATTTATATATATTAAAAAAAGTAGGGGTCCCAGAACACTTCCCTGAGGAACACCTGACGTAACCTGAAGTTTCGATGAACAGTGACCGTTTATGCAAACAAACTGCGTTCGATTTGACAGGTATGCAGAGACCCAATTTACAATAAAATCAGGAAGGCCGATATCTTTAAGCTTAAAAATAAGTTTATTGTGGGGAACTAGAGCAAAAGCTTTCCTAAAATCTAAAAAAAATAACATCGATTTGCCCGGATTTATCAAGAATAGATGCGAAAGTATGTATGACTGTGACCAGTTCAGTGACAGTGGACAAACCCTTCCTGAATCCATTTTGAAATGGGGTTAGTATGTTGTTCTCATCGAGAAATTTAGTGATATAGTTAGCGACGACATGCTCAAGAAGCTTAGAACAGGAAACAAGTGATGGATATGGGGCGATAATTGGAAACCGATAATTTATCTCCCGACTTCAATATTGGAACAATTCTTGCAATTCTCATCTGTTCCTTGCTCTGTGTCCTGTCAGATTGTGCTACTCACGATGGTCTCTATGTTAGATTAACTGATTGCCAGGAAGTTTTACCAGAGGTAAAAACTACCTTGAGACGTATATAATGCAAAATAATGTGTACAGTTGGCTACACAGTTCCAAAAAAGCTTATTTTCGCGCATCTTTGGTCGTAAATGTCACATTAAAATGGTGCTAGTAAAATTATGCTAAATAACCCATTTACTAGTGACCTTCGTTGGTTACTGACTGAGAAAGTTTCATAACATTACTTTTTTTGTTTTAAGGGAGAAAAATATTTTTGAAGTTGTGTTCTGCCGGTCTGTGTGCGTGCACGTGTGTATCTCACATCAATGCGTCACATCAACGATGGTGTCCTCATGAATTATTTGGATAATGCCTTCTTTTTCACGGGACAAGTGTGACCAGAATTTATCAGGAGACGTCCGTATGAAGTTTGGGAGAGTATGCTGAAAATAGAATTGCTTAGCACACCGAACAGACTGGTTGAGAAGTGTCTGGTTCGTTCGAATTGTTTTCTGGGGGGGCACTACGACGTCTTAACCGCTTTAGTTTTCTTTTTTGATGCACTATGTCACGTGTGATCCAAGGATTATTTTTCGCTATCCTTTTCTTTTTATTGGGCACAAATTTATCTATACAGTACAGACATAACTTTTTAAATGTGTCCCATAGCTCTGAAGCATCAGACCCACCAAAATTGCTGAGGTTTACATCCAGGAAGTCTAAAACACTTTCATCATCTGCATGCAGTAAATCTTTAACCATGACTGTTTTAGAAGGCGCACTTTTTTTTTGTCAAGACGTGGCATGAACACTTCACCATAAAGTGGTCTGAAAGACCGGGTTCAATTGCGACAGAAAAATTGTCCATACATCGGCTTAAAAAAACAAGATCCAATATGGACGAGGAACTTCCCTGAACACGAGTAGGTTGTCTAACCACTTGTTGCAAATTACTGCACAGCATTAAGTCCAGCACACTGTGAACATGCGCGCTGGGCCCATTAGAAGTAAATGGATTCTCCCAATCAACACCAGGAAGGTTGAAGTCCCCAGCAATAATTATTTTTTCTTGTCTGAAATACGACACGTGTTCGTGTAAATCTTGCGAAAAACTGTTGTGGTGCATCGGGAGGACGGTACACAGCCACAAGTAGTAAAGAAAAGCCGCAGCATGACAATTTTAAGGAAATGCTTTCATGATTATCGATTTGATTTGTAAGTGTTGCCAGAATGTTTTGTTTAATAAGAACGGCAACGCCACCACCTTTTGAATTTCTGTCCCGTCGAAATACTTGGTACGAAGGCGGAAAGATGCTGTTGTCGTGAACTTCACTTCGGAGCCAAGTTTCAGTGATTACGACAACATGAGGACTGTATCCCAGAATTATGGCTTCAAGCTGATCACTTTTGTTCACGATACTGCGCACGTTGATATTTAAAAGGCGCAGTTCCTCAACGCGTGAATGTTTCTGTCAGTCTTTGCGGGCAGTTCTCTGTCGGCCAGCCAATTCAACCCTAGAATCTGCATCATCATCCCATACGTATATGTCATTATCTATTCGCAGTTTATCATGCAGAAGAATCACTTTCTTGCCCTGTTGCTTTTCTGTTTTGGCACTTTGCCATAACAGCTTGTGTTTCCTTAGAGTGTCCGCCGAATAGTCATTCTGAATGGAAATTCTTGTTCCCTTTAGCTTTCGTGCATTTTTAAGATCTTTCTGCTTCTCCTTATAATTTTGAAAGAATACAATGACTGGTCTCTTTTTACCAGGTTTTCCAATGCGATGTATTCATGCGACAGAGCTGCACCTTACGTTTAGCTTATTACAAAAAAGGTCGTCAATTACCTTAGCGCGAAGAGCTGTCTCAGTTTCAGCGCTATCCTCCTGAATGCCAAACACAACCAAATTCGAGCGTCTGCTCCTATCCTCAAGGTCAGTTACCTTTGCTTGAAGCGATTTGACTGCCTGTTCTAGGCCATCTACTCGCGCTACATGCATTCCCAATTCGGTAAAGCGCGTATTAAGGTCAGAAATCATTTTTTCCATATTGGTCTGCTGATTCCTCAAAGTGGCTATCTCTGTGACCAACTTATTTTGGCCATCTAGCAGTTTGGTCAATAAGGCTTCAGTGTTCGGCCCAGGGTTCATTTCAATATCCCCGCACAGTAAAAGTTTGCATGTACAAAGAACATCGCATACAATTTGAAGACACTGGTGTGGGCATGGCAGGACCAGGAGGCCGCGGTAGTCACTTTTGAATGAGCAATAGTGAACACTAACCTGCATAACGCAGAAGAACGGCTTGTTAGGCAACATCGTGAGGCCTGGCCCGCCACACCCACTGAAGTTGAAGCGATGCGGCATGTCCCTTATAAATGAGTCTGTAGAAGTCACGTGGGATGGCGGGTTGATGACGTCAAGCCAGAAGAATTGACGATGCGGTGCAGTGTGTGCTGTTAGATCCACGCATGCATCGAGTTGAATTCCAGCCATTTGAAGAGCTGGGTTCACTAACTGGAACAGTAGAACCTGCATAACGCAGAAGAACGGCTTGTTAGGCAACATCGTGAGGCCTGGTCCGCCACACCCACTGAAGTTGAAGCGATGCGGCATGTCCCTTATAAATGAGTCTGTAGAAGTCACGTGGGATGGCGGGTTGATGACGTCAAGCCAGAAGAATTGACGATGCGGTGCAGTGTGTGCTGTTAGATCCACGCATGCATCGAGTTGAATTCCATCCATTTGAAGAGCTGGGTTCACTAACTGGAACAGTAGAACCTGCATAACGCAGAAGAACGGCTTGTTAGGCAACATCGTGAGGCCTGGTCCGCCACACCCACGCATTTTAGTGGCGAAGCTCCTAAGGGTGTGGGTCTGTCCCTCCTCTGTAGTAGTAGTAGGTAGGTTTCAGCGCCAGTCTATAGATAGGTTTCAGCGCCAGGTTTCAGCGCCAGTCTATGTCGTTCATGTGTCTTCTGTTGTCTTCGTTTCCTTGCGCTGCACATACTCAGTATATATCAAGGTAGATAGCCACGTATAGTAGAATGTACCCACTCCACGTGATAAAGATGACGATGACGCAGTATAGTGGAATGTACCCACTATACGTGATAGCGATGAAGTATAAGCGCGTTCCAGTATAGTGGAATGTACCCACTACACGTGATAACGATGACGATGATGCTGATGACCATGAACTTTAAGCGCGTTCCAGACCGCACATTCTCTTTCTACCATGGATGAAAACGATCGAGCTTCGCCCACTCATCATCATTCACTTCGTGGATATGGCGTGTTTTAGATGCGAACCATCTTATGCTTGGGGCTATGTCCGTCCCGCGTCCCTCCCGCATCCCGCGTGCGGAGTCCCGCGTCCGGCAACATTGATGAAGTAGGGAAGCACCCATTATGCGAACCAGAACACTGTAGTAATATGAAGGCCGTCATCCACTACCACAGTCATCAGACTCATGGCCGAGAGCACACAGAGGCTGCTTAGCAATGGCTAGGCAGGTGGTGTCTGTCGCCCAGGTTGACCCCATTCCTTGATCTTGCTTGCATGTGTTTGGAGGGGGGCTTAGTCCGTCCCTCCTTGCCGCGTGCCGCGTCCCACACCACCAGAGCGCATGCGCGTCTCCTCCCTCTCTATCTCTCCTCTCCTACGCTCACCCCCCTTCCTCTCCTCTAGGAATCCTCTACTCTACGGAGCGGCCCCCCCCGTCCCACACCCCACACAGCGCATGCGCGTCCCCTTCTCCTATCCTCTCCTACGGTCCCCCCCCGTCCTTTCTTCTAGAAATCCTCTACGGAGCGGCGCGCACGACAGGTGGTGTGACAGCTGCATATTCCGCTGGGGGGCGCCACGGTAGTTCCGCGGTATGAAAATGACGGAGCGCGCCCGCCTCATTCTCTCTCCTGTGCAGCGCCGCGATGAGCGCCCGGACCGCTGCCGTGAAACAAGAGCGGCGACGTTCCTCCCGCTCAAGCTAATTACCTCCCCGCTGCTTCGCATCCACACATGGTTCCCTTTAGCGGGAGACGGGGAATTTTAGATGCGAAGCATCTTATGTTCGGGGCTCTGTCCCTCCCGCGTCCCCCCGTCCGCCGTCCCCCGTCCCCCCGTCCCCCGTCCCGCGTCCGGCCACTTTCATGAAGTAGGGAAGCACCCATTATGCGAACCAGAACACTGTAGTAATATGAAGGCCGTCAACCCTAACACAGTCATCAGAGTCATGGCAAAGAACACAGAGAGGCTGCTTAGCAATGGCTAAGCAGGTGGTGTCTGTGGCCCAGGTTGACCCCATTCCTTGAGTCATGGCCGAGAGCACAGAGAGGCTGCTTAGCAGTGGCTAGGCAGGTGGTGTCTGTCGCCCAGGTTGACCCCATTCCTTAATCTTGCTTGCATGTGTTTGGAGGGGGGCTTAGTCAGTCCCGCGTCCCACACCACCACAGCGCATGCGCGTGCCATCCCCCCTCTCTCTCCTACGCTCACCCCCCTTCTCTCCTATAGGAATCGTCTACTCTACGGAGCGGCCCCCCGCGTCCTCTCCCCCCTCTCTCCTCTAGGAATACTCTACTCTACGGAGCGGCTCCGGCGTCCCACATCCCCAGAGCACATGCGCGTCCTCTCCCCCCTCTCTCCTCCTGGAATCCTCTACTCTACGGAGCGGCTCCCACGTCCCACACCCCCCACAGCGCATGCACGTCCCCTCTCTCTCCTCTCCTACGGTCGCCCCCCGTCCTTTCCTCTAGGAATCCTCTACGGAACGACAGGTGGTGTGACAGCTGCATACTCCGCTGGGGGGCGCCACGGTAGTTCCGCGGTATGAAAATGACGGAGAGCGCGCGCCTCATTCTCTCTCCTGCGCAGCGCCGCGATGAGCGCCCGGACCACTGCCGCGAAATGAGAGCGGCGACTTTCCTCCCGCTCAAGCTAATTATCTCCCCGCTGCTTCGCATCCACACATGGTTCCCTTTAGCGGGAGATGGGGAAATTTTTTTGAAACAGTAGTGCAAAGTAAACATCCTGTATTTACCTGTTTAATTCAAGGCAAACTGGAAGAGAAAATATGTTGCAGTGGCTTAGCTTGGCCATATGCCAGGATATACGTAGCGTTAGCAAAGGTTCAGCTGATTATTCTTAGCTTTCCTAATTGTCTAGATTGTCTAGGATTAGCTTGATTATCATGCTTACTGCTGCTCCAATGACACACAAACACGGTATACGTACTGTGTGGCACATGTATATTTTTGCTCAAAGGTCAGGTTGCGTCTCTATTGCCAGAAAGACGGCTTGGTGATCAGTGAAGTAACACGCTGCCGTCTCTATGGCCCGAACACAGTATTCTGTTCATTCTTCCTACCCTCAACCGATAAATGCCTGGCAACTACTTCGGGATCCGATGAGTCACGCTTCTCCGCTATTCTGCGCCGTTGAGCAGCATTTGCGCTCTCCTTCTCCATGGCGTCAGAAGCGCAGCGGCTCCAGCGCAGTGTCAGACGGCGACTGCTCAGCAAAGGCGAATAGCGGCGCGCGCGCGCCGGCGCCAGTGCGTCTACCACGGCTACGACGTCACTCCTCTGGAATGCGCAGACCGGCGGCGGTGAGTTGCGCGCGGCGGCGGCGGAGTGCGCGGGAGATGCCGGCTCCGGTGGGCCAGCTGAGTGACATCACTGATCCTCGCGCATGCGCAGCACGACTCTTGATGTGCCGCGCGAAACGGGTTTGGCTAGGCCAGTGTAGCTAACGCTACAAAAGAAGAAGGCGCAGGAATCTAGCCTCTCAGGCATTTCGAAAAGTTATTCACAAACTTAAAAATTACTCTGAATCCTCGAAATCTTCTTTCCCTTGGGGCATCTTCTCTGGGATTCAGCAACAGGAACGTCTGCTTAGCTATATGCGAATTTCTTGTTGACACAAAAATAATTTTCTGTTAACATTGTTCCCTATCAATTTTTCGTACTTCAAAATTCCTTTCATTAGTTCATTGGTTTCCATATTATTGTATTATTCTATATAGACCAGTCGTTCTTAAAATTTGTTTATTCCTGTGGCGATCGATTTCTTTCACATCCCTTTTCAAAACGAAACATTTTCTGAGAAGCCTCTTGGGGCATGGTAGATGGCAGGGTACGAGATCGAAGCTCCACAGGCATCGAATGGGAGCACAGCACCTCCACCAATTTGTTAAGGTGTTTATTTGCCGGCACTCAGCGATAATGCGTCGGCGACAGCCACGGCCAGGCACGGACTCTCAGCGCGAGCTGCTCTTTCTCTTCGAAGAGGGCGACCCACTAGAAGGCGCTGGAGAGGACGACCCACTGTATAGTTCCAAAGCTTCGCTACACCCCTTATATTAACCGCCAGCTTCATGGCCAATCCCCCGTAGTGGGTAGGCGCCAGGTATTTAGGAACAAGCAAGCAAGCAAGCCTCTCAGGCAAGCTGTGAGTATATTTTCGTTTAGGTTTATTGTATATTAGTTTCGTCTAAAAAACGGTAAACACCGCAACGGCGGCACTTAGAAACTGCAGTAACCCTACTTAAGAGCATCACTTGTCATAAATGCAATCGTCTTCTTAACACTGTCGTGATTGTGGCTGAAGAACGTGTCGGTCATAAATGAAGCTATGGCCCATTAGCTTTCATGTAGAGCTTCTCTCTTCTCGTTCAGTTCAATTCGGCACTCCAGGTGATATGACTTCAGTACGAGAAGGTCTAATCCAACCTGCGTTGTTATGCCCGCGTAGAAAGCCATTCCTCCAGCCAATGCTCCACAACTTAAAGGGGTCATGAAGCTCTCCTCGGGCTTGTTAAAAAAAACACATCCTGCGGTAAGCAGACTCGGCTATGAGCTGCTGAGCCAAATATTGCAGCCGTGCGCGCAGCGTGTAGGCTGCAAGCGAAGCCCGAAGTTGCTCTTTTTTTTAGGTGCCCTCTTTTCCAACAGAGGCCGGTTCTTACTCTCGTCGGTGGGCGGGTGTCTGTCATCGGACGTCACGTTTCTGTCATCCAACGTCGCAAAAGATTGTTGGCCAATAGCCGACATAAATCAAGAGCGCTGTTTAGATCAGATGCGCTTGTTCCCATTGACACTGTGTACTATATAGTTGTTGTGCTTAAATAAACAGACTGAAATATGAAAAAGCTTCGTTGCGCGTTTTCGGAAAGATGACTCACTTCCGGTAGAGTCTAACTGTCGTCTACTGAACTCGGCGCAACCGCGTGCGTTTGAGCTTGCGCGCATGGAAGTTAGGTTGGAATTTGAATGCAGCTCACATCTGTGGTTACGCTAACATGTTTTTCGACAAAACGTGCCAGATGGATGTTCTGATCCTGGGACACACATAGCAAACGAATTAACTATCTTCTGTTAGGTTGTCGCGAGCACTGAGAGGCAGAGATCTGAATATCTAATTAAGGCGATGAAAAGACAGGCCACCAGAATCAGGTATAAAGTAAAAACTCCAATCTCCGTCTTTGAAGTGTAGTGTAGCGGTAGCGTGTCAGCTTCGCATTGCAGTGTGCAGCGACGGGGTAGGTTCGAGCCTCGGTCGCTAAAAAAGTTTTTTTTTTACTTTATTTTTCTGGAAGTGCTTGTGTTTTCGTCAGAATTGCGATCTGGCTATGACCAGAATTTTCAAAAGCAATTTAAAAGCCCGATATCGGCCCGAAACGGGTGTGCCGCGCGCCAGCGGCGAGCGTGCGCCGTGCAGTGTGCCAGCCTCCCAGTGCCCTGCGCCACACTAGTCCAATAATTATGTATGGCACTGGGACAACGCCACTGGGTTTCCAATAGGGCAGCCTGTAATGAGCGTATGCATCGTGGCACCTGCGCTCGTGAGGAAACGTGACCGTATCCGCCGATTTATGCGACTCCAGAGCTGTTGATGCTACGCCAGTGGCACGTCGCACAGGGGATCCGCCGCCGCAGAATGAGACACCGAAAGCCCGCAGTGTAGCCAGCTATACACTCCATTTGGGACCTATAGGGGGCGCCTAGAAAACCGCGCGCAGCGCCACGAGTGGTGCGGCGGGCGTGCAACGTTGAGAGCCTTAGCAGACAGCAGCCTCATTGCTTTGACAGCTATGGTGGCGCAAGCGCCCGTAGCCGGTGCTGTTTGTGCTTCGAGCTGGATGTAAAGATATCGTAATGGGACATTCTTCCGCGAAGCCGCCATGAATAAATGGGAAAAACCTGCACAAAAGCGGCCACGTTTTACACGTTAGTGAGCGCCTTGCTGCGCGTCGTCAGTACTGACGGCTAAATGCGTGCGTCAGCTGTGTGTAATGCAAGATGCTTACTCCATAACTGTCGCGGTAAGCTGTCATTCTTTCACGCTTAGAATATTATTGGTGCGTGCCCACTACCCGCGTACTTGCAAAATACTCAGAGCATTAAGAATTATCGATGGCTCCACGGCCACTCGCCGTGGAAATCACGGTGAGTGGCCGGGCGGCATGCTCCTTTTTTGCGGCTTCGTGCCACGGCGATTTGCAGCCACCGAGTCTCGCAAAGTGTCTCTCCCGCGTCCCACACCCCCCAACAGCGCATGCGCGTCCCACCCCCTTTCTCTCCTCTAGGAGTCATCTACTCTACGGAGCGGCGTCCGCGTCCTACACTCCCAACAGCGCATGCGCGTCCCCTCCCCCCTCTCTCTCATCTCCAAAGTTCACCCCCTTTCTCTACTCTAGGAATCCTCTACTCTACGGAGTCCGCATCCCCACAGCGCATGCGCGTCCTCTCCCCCTATCTTCTACGCTCACCCCCTTTCTCTCCTCTAGGAATCCTCTACTCTACGGAGCGGCTCCCGCGTCCCACAGCGCATGCGCGTCCCCTCTCTCTCCTCTCCTGCGGTTCCCCCCCGTTCTCTGCTCTAGGAATCCTCTACTGAGCGGCGCGCACGACAGATGGTGCGACAGCTGCATACTCCGCTGGGAGCACCACGGCAGTTCCGCGGTATGAAAATGACGGACGGCGCCTCATTCTCTCTTCTGTGAAGCGCCGCGATGAGCGCCCGGGCCGCTACCGCGAAACGAGAGCGGCGATATTTCTCCCGCTCAAGCTAACCATCTTCCCGCTGCTTCGCATCCACACACGGTCCCCTTTAGCGGGAGATAGGGAAGTTTTTCGTACAGAACCTCTAGTTCTGCTACTCTGCGTCTTAGCTTGATCCTACCGAGTGCGCATAGCGCTGCTGGGCGGCTAGTTGTGTTTACGGTAATATGCTACGCAACTCAGTTCGCCCCTAAACTGACGGTCATATCAACCCAGCAAAGCGCTAATTGACCTCGCATTGCATTCCCCAAAACTGCGAAGGGTAGACGGCGAGTAAATAAGGTCCATTAAAATGCCTTGAGTTGAATTATAATTCAGCTCAAGACTGATGGAATGTATTCAAGGCATCTTATAAAATATCTTGCGTACATTTCTTTTCTCACCAACTCTATGGCAGCAGTAACATCACGCAAGATCATTGCACCTGCAGAGGTGGTGTCTCAGGCCAAGTCAAGCATGCAGCGGGAGAACGCGAGATGCTAGAGGGAGCGGGAACCAAACACTTTTTTCGTCGCACAGCCGTGATCTACTCGCTGCCCAATAAAGCAGGGTCGAGTCGAGAAACTGTGAAACGTCGTTCCCGCGGGACACGGCGTGTACCTGTTCGTACAATCGACTACGCAGCAGTTCATGATTCCGATAAACTACGTGCTAGCGGGCGTGGGAGAGCGTTTGGTTCTGCTCGGGCTCTCAACGACTGTCTGCTCTGGTGGCCGCGCGGCGGCGCACCAGTCGCAGTGCACGGAGTGTATATTGCCAACATATGGTGACAGCGAAGGATTACGCCCAGCTAGCCCGTCGAGTGCGTTTTGTAGGGGAGCTCACAAAAATCCAGGCGTTTCCCAATCATTCCTCATGCTTATTTCCTAGTAAAACGAGCAAAACTTGATGCAATTTCGGGGTACACTCTCGTGAAACGTCTTTATTGAAGACCTTCCTAATCAGCTTGAACAGGTTACAGCGCTACAGACAGGCATTGTTTCAAACAAAAGAAAAGAAACGTTGGTCCACCAACAGTATACAAAGTTTCATATTTTCACGACAGAGGGGTACCATATTGAAATGCGCGTCGTCTAACGTTCAAGTTTAGCGAAATCGCCATTTTGGGCTGCGCGTACTCGAACGGACGCATTATCTGTTGGTGTGAGATCCCTGCTAAAGCCTGCGTTCACAGATTTTTCGTTTGCTTAGACTATTTGGTTCGATATCGTCGCTGCCACTGAGCAATTCGTCGTCGTCTGAACAGTTCAGCAGCGCGCATTCGCGCTAGCGACGCTAGAATGAGCTCCGCGTCTGCGAACAATGGCGGTACCACTAGCGGCAAGCCTGGTAGCATCAGCGATTTGCGTACAGGCGGAATCACACTTGTCTAGAGCAGCGGAGTGCGTGGGTCCGCAGCTGCTACCTCACGTTAGCTACAAGCTTCTCTTCATGCTTGAATTATAGCTAAAGAATGCCTGCAGTATAACTATGTACAGTGAAACCTCGGTGATACGAATCTCACGGGACCACCAAAAATACTCGTATCATCCGAAATTCGTATCACCAGAAAGCATGGAAAATTAGCATGCGACAAAAGAAATCTCGCGTACATTTTCATTTAATGTTTTCCAGGGCCACAGCAAGGTCAGGAAGAACTCCGAATGATTGTCAGTTAAGTTTTTTGATGTCGGCAATCATATCAGCACTCGTCAATATACGGCCCGTACGCGCGTGTTTAATTAATGAACCAGGTGCGTTGTGACCCGCGACCGCAGTAGCCCCTTCCAAATTTTAGTATGCTTTTTTGCACGACACCGGAGTACTGCAGCGAAAGTAACAAAAGAAGCACTTTGACGCGATAGATCAAGGCCACAAAATTCAGAACCATGGTCCTATGTTATCATTTTGTTATTGCGGGGGGTGTTGGGGATGTTTTTTGGAAGATTTGCGGCAGTGCCTGCACAAGTGCGACCTCAACAGTCGCGTATGTTGACGTTGCGCGGCCTGACTCCTTCGCCAAGACCTTCATCGCCTTCTTTCGGTACTCGCCCACCTTTCATAGGATGTCTGATGCACGAGGCAGGCACGTGTAAATAGTACGACAGCAGCCCGCGTCGACGCGTTAGAAAAAAAGGAGAAAAAAAAACATGGCACCAATGCCCTCTGTAATCTAAACGTGAAGGTTGAAGGGTTCGCGCCGTCCTGCTGCCAAGTGAAGGATGCTGGCTGGTTGAACTCACAAAATAAACATTTATTAAGACTAACAAAACTATGCAAGATCAACACGATACAATAGCGTGGGGCACACGCATTGCCCCTATCCTTCGCCCCGGCGGGGCACACACCTCCCGCGCGCACAGCGGTCCGTTGCCGACTGTCCAGGCCGCGCTACGGCGGCCGCTTTTAAAGCCCGTGGGTGGGCCACGCGCATCACTGGTGCGCAGCGCGTGTCACGCCAGCCGCGCGACGGGCGTGATTCCCACAAGGTAAACGGAGGCACATTATAGCCTCAAAGATTCGCGGGCACGATCTCGGAGGCCGTAACGTGCCTCTGAAGGTTGATTCTGACCGTAAGAAAAGTATTTTTTTTCTTGCACCGACGATTTGGTGGTGCGGCGCGCGTGCCCGCGCTTGCGTTCCCGCGCTCGCACGTGCTTGGCGCGTCTTCCGCGACAGCGCGGAAGACCCGCGTACGTACGGACGAAAGTACGCTACCTGGGCGGTAGCGTACGTTCGTATCAAACGTCGCGGGGTGAAAATCAGTTCGCAACAACCGTACTCCATTACATTGCAGGCTAATGGGCCTTTGCCGAGACCAAAGAAAAATTCGTATCATCGCGAAATTCGTTTGAGTTGTGATCGTATCACCGAGGTTTCACTGTAATGTATCATTACATCATCGGTATTTGGATATTTTTGAAAAAAACCTCAGCTAAAAGGGCCGGATGGGCGCTCTAGATAAGTGGGATTCCATCTGTACCTTTTTTTCTGTATCCAAGATGCACCACTGGAACGTTGTTCTTGTCAGTTTTCTTGCCGCCAACGAAATGCCGCGAACAGAGGCTTGACGATGGCATCAAACGGCTGAAACCACCTTCTGATACTGTAACTTTAGCGCAAACACACGAGGACACACAACAAAGGAACACGCGGACCAGCGCGAACTGGTTGCTTGTGTGTCCTCGTGTGTTTGCGCTAAAGTTACAGTATGCAGCAAAACCAACTAGCCCGCTTATCCGTATTACTGCACCTTCTGATGCCGCAATTCAGGCGACGACGGGAAGCGATGCAGCGCGAACATATTACACCTGCACTCATCGCGCGGTGTACTGTGCCGCAGACACACGATTACACCTAAAATGTTCCTCTTGCGCTGATTGTTCATGAACCCGTACACGACACAGTGATGGCCAGATGATCTGTTCTTCGAATACCCACATGTTCCTGCCATGAGAGTCACTTTTCATCGGAGAGAGGCTCCTATTACACATACTACATCCAAGCGTACAAAAGTGACATAAACACGTACAGCAACGGCACGCGCAGCCAAAAGCGCGATGGCAACGCTGAGAACATACCCTCGACCCCTGCAACTCACTGGTTCGAGGGTGCTCCTGTGTAAAGGTGTGTAGCGCCTCAGAATGCGGCGCTCGTCAAGGAAGAAGAAGTTGGCATTCGGTCGCGCGGCGGGTGCAGCGCGATAATAAAAAATCAGTTCGAAAACTGAACGCTGTCAGGTTTGGATCTTTCTCGCGTTAGCTCCGACAGTTAATGGTGACCCGATAAAGAACACGCGGCCCCGATCATCCCGCATGGATCCCGCCGGCTCTGCCACCAATCCTACCGGTCCTGACGCCCAAGAAGACGCCAGACCTAGCGGTGCTGCGGTTGCTGCAATCCAACATGTCAACCTGCCACCATTTTGGCCCAACAGCCCCAGCACATGGTTTCTGCAGGTCGAGGCGCACTTCCGTCTACGGCAAATCACCAGCCAACAGACCAGGTACTGGCATCTGGTGTCCTGCTTACCTCCGGACGTAGCCGACGACTTAGCTGATATTTTAGCGTCGCCGCACCCGAGCCATCCCTACGACACGTTGAAGGCAGCTATCATTTCCCGCAAGTCTGAGTCCGAACACAGCAGACTCCAACAGCTCATCACGGCTACAGAGCTCGGTGACCGTCGCCCATCACAGCTCCTGCGACGCATGCGCCAGCTCCTTGGCGGCCCCTCCGCCCCCCCCAAGAGGAGAAGCTGTTGCGTGAGTTGTTCCTCCAGCGCTTACCGCAGAGCATGGTCCCGGTCCTCGTGGCTGCAGGAGATGTCCCTGTAGACACACTCGCTGAAATGGCTGACCGAGTGGCGGACTACTCGCGGGCACATAGCCTCAACGCCGTTACCACACCGCCACCGGCCACCGCTGCAGACCCGGCGCTCGCGAGCATCGAGAACCGTTTGGACGCCCTTGTCAGGCGCCTTGATGACTTTGTACCTGCGCATCGCCGAACGTCATCCAGGTTCCAGATACACAGTCGCTCCTCGACGCCCCCCACGCTCTCCGGGACTTCGGCCAACCCACGCGCCGCGGGACGACTCACCATCGACCGTGTGCTGGTACCACCGCCGATTCGGTGCCCCTGCGCTCAAGTGCACTCGCCCATGCTCCTGGTCGGGAAATGTGACGACCGGCCACTGACGGCGGCAAGTGGTACTGGTCAAAAATCATGCCGCCTTTTCTATGTTTCGGATAAGATCACTGGCGCTTGCTTTCTAGTCGACACAGGAGCCCAGGTTAGCGTCATACCGGCCTCGTGTGCAGATCGCCGTCGCAACGAACAGACCTGCCCACTCCAAGCGATCAACAATTCCGCCATTCACACATACGGCCAACGCTCTCTTACACTTGACCTTGGACTACGCCGTGCGTTCCGCTGGATTTTCATCCTCGCTGACGTCTCGCAAGCTGTTCTTGGGGCTGACTTCCTCAGTTTTTTCAACCTTGCTGTGGACATGCATGCTCATCGCCTCATCGATCTGAACACGCGCCTCTCTATCAGTGGTATACTCTGCACTTCCTCCTCAACGGGACTTCGAGCTCTCACACTCGCTTCGCCGTATGCAAAGATACTCGCCGATTTTCCCAACATCACAAAGCCGCACACCAGAGAGTCACCGGTGAAGCATTCCATCACTCACCACATTGTGACTACTGGACCTCCCGTTTTTACACGGCCCCGTCGACTATCTGGAGAACGCCTCGCCATCGCCCGCCGGGAGTTTGAGCACATGCTTGAACTTGGCATTGTGCGGCCTTCCTCAAGCAACTGGGCATCGCCACTCCACATGGTACCGAAGAAAGATCCCGGCGACTGGAGACCATGTGGGGATTACCGCGCTCTGAATGCCCACACCTTACCAGACCGCTATCCACTTCCTCACATACAGGATTTCACATCAAATTTGGCTGGGTGCACGATCTTCTCTAAAATTGACTTAGTGAAGGCTTACCATCAGATTCCTGTAGAACCCGCCGATATTCCGAAGACGGCCATCACCACCCCGTTCGGTCTGTTTGAATACGTGAGGATGCCTTTTGGATTGCGCAACTCTGCACAGACTTTTCAGCGCACTATCAACGAGGTCACGCGAGGTCTCGATTTTGTATTTGCCTACCTTGATGACCTCCTGGTCGCAAGCCCAGCCGGCCCTGAGCATGAAGCCCACCTGCGCACCCTGTTTCACCGCCTGGATGATTACGGCCTCGTAATTAATCCCAATAAGTGCCTCTTCGGCGTCACTACAATCGAGTTCCTAGGCCACCTTGTCACTCCACAGGGTATCCAACCACTCGCCAGCAAAGTGAAGGCTATTCAAGACTTTCCACGCCCGACTTCACTGAAAAGACTCCGAGAATTTCTGGGCCTACTAAACTTCCACCGCCGCTTTCTTCCAAAGTGTGCCACAATCCTAAAGCCCTTGACCGACCTACTGGCTATAAAGAAAGATGCGGCTGCGCCACTGGAGTGGACCGAGGACGCTGCATCTGCCTTCATCACTGCCAAGAAGGCTCTGGCAGACGCCGCCATGCTCATACATCCCGTTCCTGATGCCCCAATTCGTCTGATCACCGATGCATCGAGCGTGGCAGTTGGCGCCGTTCTCGAGCAGCACGTATCCGGTTGGCAGCCCCTTGGTTTTTTCTAGCAAAAACTGAAGCCACCGGAAGCAAAATACAGTACATTTGCCCGAGAACTCCTCGCGGTGTACCTCGCCATCAAACATTTTCGCCATTTACTGGAGGGCCGGGACTTTTACGTCGTTACAGACCACAAGCCCCTGACGTTTGCCTTCCAACGAAATCACAGCAATTACACTGCACGGGAGATCCGTCAACTATGCTTTATTTCCGAGTTCACTGTGGATCTCAGACACGTCCATGGGCCGGAAAATTCTGCCGCTGATGCACTCTCCCGCATCGATGCCTTGTCGACCCAACCACCACTAGACATGGAAGAGCTAGCAGCTGCCCACAGCAACGATCCTGAGCTGCATCGTCTTCGTTCTTCATCCACGTCTCTATCTTTCACGGAGTGCCTGCTTCCATTTTCTACCTCATTAATAACGTGCGAAACGTCTACTGGTGTCCCTCGGCCCTTCGTGCCTTCAGCTTTTCGTCGTGCAATTTTTCATCAATTGCACAACATGAGCCATCCTGGTATTCGTGCGACCCAGAAGCTAGTCACATCTCGTTTCCTTTGGCCAAGCATCAATGCTGACGTCCGACGCTGGGCACGAACCTGCCTTGAGTGCCAGCGTGTCAAAGTTCACCGTCACACTGTCACGGCAACATCCCCCTTTCGGCCTCCAGACGCAAGGTTTTCCCACGTCCATCTCGACATCGTCGCCCCTCTTCCGCCATCGCAAGGAGCCTGTTACCTGCTGACATGTGTGGATCGTTTCACCAGATGGCCGGAAGCGTTTCCCATTTCCGATATTACAGCACCGACAGTTGCTACGGCTTTCACAAACGGCTGGGTGTCGCGCTTTGGTTGCCCGTCTGTCGTCACAACCGATCGCGGTCGTCAATTTCAATCGGCCCTTTTCACCGCACTTGCCAATATCCTGGGCATTCGACACATCCACACGACGGCCTACCATCCTTCCGCCAATGGCATGGTCGAACGGCTTCATCGTCAACTGAAAGCTGCCCTCACTGCTCACCAGCCAAGGGAACGTTGGCTCGACCACCTCCCCTTCGTACTTCTGGGCATCCGATCAGCATTGAAAGCGGATCTCGGCTGCTCATCAGCCGAACTGGTCTATGGAGTTTCCCTGCGTCTTCCAGGAGAATTCTTCGAGCCGTCATCGCCACCCTCCACTCATGATGCCTCAACGTACATTAGAGAGCTGCGCACCACGTTTCGAGACCTTGCTCCTGTAGTTCCAGCCGACCGCCAACCCCAGTCTGTGTTTGTCAGCCAGGATCTGCATGACTGCAGTCACGTCTTCGTTCGTCGTGACCAAATACGGCCACCACTTACACCGGCCTATGATGGCCCATTCCGTGTACTCCATCGTACACCTAAGACGTTCACGCTGGACATCAACGGTCGTGAAGACGTCGTGGCTGCCGATCGACTGAAACCTGCATATATCGCCGCTCTCGCGTCCGCGGGGCTTCCATCTTCAGTCTGGATGCCCACATCCAAACATGTTCACTGGGCCACTCCTATGGCTCAGGTTCTACGGGGGGGGGGGGGGAGCCCTGTAGCGCCTCAGAATGCGGCGCTCGTCAAGGAAGAAGAAGTTGGCATTCGGTCGCGCGGCGGGTGCAGCGCGATAATAAAAAATCAGTTCGAAAACTGAACGCTGTCAGGGCTGGATCTTTCTCGCGTTAGCTCCGACAGGTGTATACGAGTCACGGAGGAAGGAAACGGTAAGGAGAGGCCCCGACGTCACTCTTGGTGAAGCCGTGGTGAAGCCGGAAGTCGGCCATATTGACTGGGCAGATTCTCCTCTCTTGTTAACATGTGACAAGCGAAGTAGAAGGCGCGTTTCCCTCTCCGGCTCGAAAACCACGTGGGCTGCACGCGCGCGTGTTGGGGCTATCCGAAACCAACGGAACGGCACTTAACACGTTGGGCCAGTGCGATACTGTTGGCAAAATCATTTCGTCCGAGTAATAACAGCGAGTACAGCGAGTAACAGCTCGTCGACAAGAAAGCAAACAAAAGAGAACGCCATGCTAGATGCAGTGACTATACGGCAAGTGTGGTGTCAATGTTTTCACGACATTTATTCACGCACTGTACGGACAACACGATCGGCTGTGCGCCGGCTTTTATGGTTGCATTCCGTTTCTCACGCGGCGCCCGGTCACCGTGCTCGTGTTCCACGTAAAAGCTCACCGGCGTCAGCATTGTGCAACCGCGGCGGTCGACCTTGTGCACGGTGCAGATGTGCGAGCGACACTTGAACGCGGTTCCTGTAACGCCGAGAGTACACAGCTAGGGGCGAGCATAGCAAGCCAAACAGAAAATGTATTTTAATGCGCACAAGCAAGTTGTTACTGTGCACATATCGAAGACGAAACTACATATGTGCACATGGTGTCCTCACTTCGTCTAGCGGAGTAAAATGTTTCGTCCGTTGTCGCAAGCAGGAACACTGCACAACCGTCACTGATCTGCAAGGCGTTCCTCGTGGTTTCGTTTTGACACGGTGCCTGAACCCAATTTCGCTGAGCACTTCAAATACTTCATCGGCGTCATCCGCTGCACGGCAAGTGAATATACGCGCTCCTTTCACGTATTGTTGAGGTCCCGTGGCTAACAAGTTTTGTAAACGTTGCTGGGTACAATAACCGCCGGCAGAACACTGCGTAGCTTACAACACGGCACAAAGAATGGATATCGTCCGCCACGGTTCAGTACGAGACCTACGGAGGCGTTCATGCCACCGCCGCTAACCGCTACACCAGCTACACTGCACAACACGTAACCATAGCAAGGCCGCCATTGTTTCCAGTGGATATGGCCGCCATGACGTCATTTGCTCCACACTTTTTGCCCAGCCACGGCCGGTCTAGAGGCGCGCGCTCGCTCCCTCCTTTTACGGCCTGAGCAGCCACCGCGAGTACAATGGAGTTCTTTCTATACAGGGACGACGGCGCGCTCCGCGTGAGGGCGCCGCGAGCCAACCCTTCAAAGCGCGTTTGGCCGCATACGCTTCGTCTTATAAAGTAGCTGTTGCCGGCCGCTTTCGCGTGCTAATTAATTTTTTCGCTGATAGGAAGCGGTGAGAGTAGTAGAGGTACATGTGGGGACGGTCTGGCTTTCTCGGCATTCATGCATTCGGCAAATGGAGACGCACACGCAAGGCTACCAGAATTTTTTTTTAAAGGCTCGACCACCTTATATTCAATGAATTCGAAAATGCTTGAGGCCCAGATTTAGGTGCACGTTAAAGAACCCCATGTGGTTGAAATTTCTGGAGCCTCCACTACGGTGTCCGTCATAATCATATTGTAGGTTTGGCACGTTAAACCACAACAATTATTATTGTCACCTGATTATGCCGCAAACACATCAGTGAATACAGATGAGGTGGAGTACGTCACAAAAAAACATGCGCGAGGAACAGATTGCCATCGTTTTACGCAGTAAATCCTAACTCTTTGGTTGACAATGGTATGGACGGATATGCTGATGCATATACAGGGTGTCCCAGCTATCACGCAGCGCGATTTAAAAAAGAGGAACGGCGTTACGCGAAGCAGACCTAGTGCATATTGTTCCCAATATACTGTAGTAGCCGCTACAAATTTTTTCGTTAATGAGAATTAATTAATTAGTCATAATTAAAATTGTAACTCCAAAAATACTCACCTAATTATCAAAGTGTCAATGAGGCAAATGTGGGCATGTTGAAATGACATCTATCTGTGCTACTTTCAACAACGTACTAATTGCGTGCTAATTTTTTTCTTTCGGATTAGATTGTTGCTTCGTACATGGCCTCCGAGGTCGCGCGCCGGTGCACAATCTCGGAGGCCATGCATGAAGCAACAATCTAAACCGAAATAAAAAAATTTGCCCGCAATTAGTACGTTGTTGAAAGTAGCACAGATATATGTCATTTCAACATGCCCACATTTGCCTCATTGACACTTTGATAATTAGGTGAGTATTTTTGGAGTAACAATTTTAATTATGACTAATTAATTAATTCTCATTACCGAAAAAATTAGTAGCGGCTACTACAGTATATTGGGAACAATATGCACTAGGTCTGCTTCGCGTGACGCCGTTCCTCTTTTTTTAAATCGTGCTGCGTGATAGCTGGGACACCCTGTATAACCGAGTGCGTCCTTTTGCTGTTTCTACAATGATACGTGAAATCTGATCCTTATGGCGAGCCACTCACTCGTGTGGTTGCTCATGTTGTTGTTTTCCTCTGTGTGGCTCATAGTTAATGAAGGGGATCGGCCGAGTAATGGGTGAATTTTCTCAATATTTTCCGTAGTGTAGCATTCGTAGAAGCTACAGTTCAAAATATCAATTCATCCCATTTCTCGGAGTTGCAGAAAATGAAAAACAAAAAAACAGGCTTGGTTATAAACTCATCGATGCTTCCCCGAGCAACAGAAGCGGGTGCGTCAGTTCTTTATTTTTCCTCTTTGTCTACGGCGTGCATTATTTCGCCTTGAGATTCTTCTCATGTGTTTACCTGCAAACCCATCTTCTTTTCCTTTTTATTTCTATGCTTCAGTGCCTGTCTTAGACTGTATCAGTACCTGCTATTTCATGTTATGTTTAGCTTGTGTTTTTCTATTTCGAACAGTTTATTATTATTATTATTATTATTATTATTATTATTATTATTATTATTATTATTATTATTATTATTATTATTATTATTATTCCTGCTACGGTGATTTTCACTTGGAGATAAGTGCAAAAAACAGTGGCCGTCCCCGTTGACTTTCAACTTTTTGCAGTATTTATTTATTATGATGCCTTCCACAAAAAAAGTACAAATTTTATTATTTTCAAGTACCGCGACGGCCGGCGTGTGTATGTGAAATAAATGTTTTATAAACCATTTTTCTATCAAAAAATAAGTTGTACGTAATTTTTTCTGCCGATCGGTGATCACGCGGCTGAGCCTTCTGAGTGCAAACACACAATCGCACATGCGCTTGAAATACAATATTCAGCCTCCTACTCATTTCTTGATGCTATAGAAAAAAAATGTTTTGTTATAACCACGACGATGCTTTCCCGAGCAACATAAACGGGCATATCAACGGCTTGTGCCTCACCATCCGAAAAGTGGAAATCACCGGGGTTATCCCATATGCTTGCCACCATGTTCCCATCGCATTGGTACCACGGAGTGACTTCAAAAGGGACCACGGCAAGTGCGAAGCCGAGAATTCCCTGCGCGCGCTAGCCTCCGCAGCTGCCGGCGGCGGGTTGGCTCGGAGCGCCCCCGCCAAGCTGCGGCGATAGGTAGCAACAACCCCCCGTGCGCAGGCCGTAAAGGAAGGAGTGAGCGCGCGCCTCCAGACCGGCCGTGGCCCAGCGCGCCGGCTGGGCGTGGCTTCTCCTCTCTTCCTTCCTCCGTGATACGCGTGGCTTCCTCCGTGATACGAGGGATCGGTCTCTCGCTACCGGGACCAAACGGCCGCTTGCGGTAGCTTCAGCCGCGCGCGCTCGAAGCGCCATCCAGTTCCCTCGAGTGGAGACACCGCGCCAGACCGCACAGCTAGAGTGACCTAAAATAGGGGGAGTGTCCAAAACACCGACTCCCGTGTGGGCCTTTTGCGGTGAACTGCCGCGCCGCGCCGCTGCTGCGGCGGACCCGTGTCTGCTACGAGCTGTAGTTTTAACGCGACAGCGTTAAAGAGCTCGTTTCGCAGAAATTCCGGCGTCGGCGTCGGCGTCGGCGTCGTTGGTTGTGAGCGAAAAATCATCATCTTGTCCGTGACCGAAAAATCGAGAAAGATGCAAATAAAATAAATAATAAAAATTTTCGGGTCCGAGTGAGGATCGAACCCGGGTCATCTGCGTGGCAACCAGGTGTTCTACCTCACAGACATGCCTCTGCTTGGAAATACCACGAAAATAACTTCCTCTGCTCGGAAATTCAGTGAAAATAACTTTCATGCTTCGCAAAGGCAAGCGTCCTTTATATAGGCGTAGCAATATAACATGTAATATCCCAGGAATATTGCGTGGTACAAGCGTACATTGCCATCGGGCGTCAAAATATGTGACTATCATAACGATTCCATAGTTTAAAGCCAGCCACCCATTACAAACGGCACACACCTTACTGCGCGTATGCCCTTAACACCACGTAGTGGGTGCATAGCAAGTTCGAAAACATTTCCCACATTTGCCGCGCATAATTTCTCCTGGTTTAAAGCATACTACCCATTACATAGTATGCACTAAGTGATTGAAGTACGCAGTAGGGACGGGATATCGCTATTGCGTTCAACTCTTAAAGGCGAAGCTTAAGGGTCCCCCCAATTTTTTTGC